>OX424575.1:70346906-70349087 GCA_949152435.1 Gastracanthus pulcherrimus
ATCTATCTATCTATCTATCTATCTATCTATCTATCTATCTATCTATCTATCTATCTATCTATCTATCTATCTATCTATCTATCTATCTATCTATCTATCTATCTATCTATCTATCTATCTATCTATCTATCTATCTATCTATCTATCTTCTATCTATCTATCTATCTATCTATCTATCTATCTATCTATCTATCTATCTATCTATCTATCTATCTATCTATCTATCTATCTATCTATCTATCTATCTATCTATCTATCTTCTATCTATCTATCTATCTATTATCTATCTATCTATCTATCTATCTATCTATCTATCTATCTATCTATCTATCTATCTATCTATCTATCTATCTATCTATCTATCTATCTATCTATCTATTATCTATCTATCTATCTATCTATCTATCTATCTATCTATCTATCTATCTATCTATCTATCTATTATCTATCTATCTATCTATCTATCTATCTATCTATCTATCTATCTATCTATCTATCTATCTATCTATCTATCTATCTATCTATCTATCTATCTATCTATCTATCTATCTATCTATCTATCTATCTATCTATCTATCTATCTATCTATCTATCTATCTATCTATCTATCTATCTATCTATCTATCTATCTATCTATCTATCTATCTATCTATCTATCTATCTATCTATCTATCTATCTATCTATCTATCTATCTATCTATCTATCTATCTATCTATCTATCTATCTATCTATCTATCTATCTATCTATCTATCTATCTATCTATCTATCTATCTATCTATCTATCTATCTATCTATCTATCTATCTATCTATCTATCTATCTATCTATCTATCTATCTATCTATCTATCTATCTATCTATCTATCTATCTATCTATCTATCTATCTATCTATCTATCTATCTATCTATCTATCTATCAATCTATCTATCTATCTATCTATCTATCTATCTATCTATCTATCTATCTATCTATCTATCTATCTATCTATCTATCTATCTATCTATCTATCTATCTATCTATCTATCTATCTATCTATCTATCTATCTATCTATCTATCTATCTATCTATCTATCTATCTATCTATCTATCTATCTATCTATCTATCTATCTATCTATCTATCTATCTATCTATCTATCTATCTATCTATCTATCTATCTATCTATCTATCTATCTATCTATCTATCTATCTATCTATCTATCTATCTATCTATCTATCTATCTATCTATCTATCTATCTATCTATCTATCTATCTATCTATCTATCTATCTATCTATCTATCTATCTATCTATCTATCTATCTATCTATCTATCTATCTATCTATCTATCTATCTATCTATCTATCTATCTATCTATCTATCTATCTATCTATCTATCTATCTATCTATCTATCTATCTATCTATCTATCTATCTATCTATCTATCTATCTATCTATCTATCTATCTATCTATCTATCTATCTATCTATCTATCTATCTATCTATCTATCTATCTATCTATCTATCTATCTATCTATCTATCTATCTATCTATCTATCTATCTATCTATCTATCTATCTATCTATCTATCTATCTATCTATCTATCTATCTATCTATCTATCTATCTATCTATCTATCTATCTATCTATCTATCTATCTATCTATCTATCTATCTATCTATCTATCTATCTATCTATCTATCTATCTATCTATCTATCTATCTATCTATCTATCTATCTATCTATCTATCTATCTATCTATCTATCTATCTATCTATCTATCTATCTATCTATCTATCTATCTATCTATCTATCTATCTATCTATCTATCTATCTATCTATCTATCTATCTATCTATCTATCTATCTATCTATCTATCTATCTATCTATCTACTATCTATCTATCTATCTATCTATCTATCTATCTATCTATCTATCTATCTATCTATCTATTCTATCTATCTATCTATCTATCTATCTATCTATCTATCTATCTATCTATCTATCTATCTATCTATCTATCTATCTATCTATCTATCTATCTATCTATCTATCTATCTATCTATCTATCTATCTATCTATCTATCTATCTATCTATCTATCTATCTATCTATCTATCTATCTATCTATCTATCTATCTATCTATCTATCTATCTATCTATCTATCTATCTATCTATCTATCTATCTATCTATCTATCTAT
>OX424575.1:70349287-70381787 GCA_949152435.1 Gastracanthus pulcherrimus
ATTTTATAGAGTGCCACTGTTTTTAACGTCTAAAACTTGGTAGAGATGTGTATTACTACTCAATGAAGGGCTAGCGAGTTTGGGTTTTGTCTAAACATAAGTATTTTTATAATTATAAATAATTAGTCACTACTCGGGCGGTAAAAATGAAAGCGGGAAATTTGAATTCTTAATTTACTTTCGGACCCCATAAGGTGGTTATATATCCAGAATCATTCAAAAAGTTGATTTCCCTTATTGCATTATATTATACTTTATAATCAAATGAATATTTTAAGACCTCATACATATCATAACTCTAAAACTAAATAAAGTTATAATGATTTTAATAAAGTCATTAACATTATTTAGCATAGAAAATAAAAGCTTTAAATGCATTTTTCTCGACATACATTTTTTATGTTCATAATGCTCCATGCGTATGAGGTTGAATTTGTTTGAGTTCAATAATACTTATTACATTCGCACTTAAAAACTTTTGTATGTTCTAATTTTTTCATAAAATTCATACTTGCAAAACAAGAACCTCAATCAGTTAGAAATAGGTTCAAAAACAGTACATTTTAAAGTTTTTTTTTTAAATGTGTTTTATTATGCCTGACTAAAATAAAGTTTTCTTTTTGAAAATGTAAACCATACAATGTTTTTATTTTTGTGTCAAAAATATAAATAAATGTGATAGAAAAGCCTTTGCAAAATTTGTATGCGCATGAAACTCGATCAAAAACGTCTATTTCGTCCATTTTTCACAACTTAAAATGATTATCTGTTAATAAAACCAAATTATATCGATCAATTTAATGCGGCACACCACCTTTAAAATATATAAAAAATAGTAAATATTTAAAATATGTCAGATTATTTCAATGTAAATAACTTTATTTCTATTAAAAGTATACATATTTACCTACATTTTGAGAGGTCTAGGGTCTCTTAAAACCCACAAAGCGCCTAGTAATAATAGAAAGACTGTTTAAGGGGTTATATCCCCCAAATTTTTTTGTTTTTTTCCATTTTTTTTATTGGCTTAAATCTTGCCAAAACAATCCTAGAATAAAAATCTACAACGCCCAAGTACCGATTTAAACTCAAAAATTTTTTTTATCATTTTTTTCCAAACAGCTTTGATGCTCCAAAATCACAATTTTCGCTTATTTTAGCGATGCTCGCTTTTTTGAATTTTGCGGCTTTGGAAATTAGTAGAAGTTACCTACGATCGATATCGTGTTTTAAATTTGAATTATAGAAGTCGCTATATGATATTACGACGATTACAGCATCTTTACAGCACGTGTTTACTCACACTTGCCCTGTGTTTAGTCGATCAGCCTGTCTCGTTGTTTACGTTGTTATTTTGAGTTTTGCTTTACTTTTTAACTGTGAATTATATTTATAAGTACTTAATTATGAGTGAAAAGGTGTATAGTGGCCGCAAAGGCAGTAAAACAAGAAGTACAAGTACAAAACGGAGTAAAATTAGTAATCGACGTCCGCCTAACCGCCATTCGTTCGAAGGTGATTCGGAGCACGTTAGTACCTCGGCTAAGAAATTGAAAACTACTGATTTAGACCGTGACCGCGATGTTGATAATAATTTCGGCTACTGTTTCATCAATTTTCACTGTATTTACTGCTCTTTCTGAATTAGTAGTATGCAAAAAATGTAATGGTGACGTGCGGTTTTTAGAGTCGTACAAGCGTGGACTATGGGGTTTACGATTCAAAATTATTGTGTCTTGTTCGAACTATGGTGATGCTGATATTAACAGCTGTCCTGTAATAAATGGTCGTGCTTATGAGATCAACTGCCGTATTATTATAGCTATGCGCATCATAGGCATAGGCATCAACGGTATAAAAAAAATCTGCTCTATGATGGATCTTGCAACGCCTGTTTTTCAAACAACTTACAGTAAGATCATATCTAATATCGCCACTGCTGCTTCATATGTTCGAATTATATCTATAAAAAAATCAGCGATTAAAGAAAAAGAAATTTCTATCGAACGAGGTGAAAAAGAAGGTCTCACGGTGTCAGGCGATGGATCTTGGCGAAAGAGAGGGTTTACATCTTTGTTCGGATTGGCGACAATGATTGGTTGCTACACTGGCAAGGTATTGGATGTGTGTGTAAAATCTAAGTACTGTAAATTGTGTGAATATTGGCAAAAAAAAAGTTACTTCTGAATACGAAGAGGTATACCCTTCACACAAACAGAACTGTGATGCCAACCATGAAGATAGTGCCGGGAAAATGGAGATCGACGCAGTTATAGAAATGTTCAAACGCTCAGAAAAACTTCATATCATCAAATATTTGAAATATATTGGCGACGGCGATTCAAAAAAATATAAAGGTATAGTCGACTCAAAACCTTATAAAGATTTCATCGTCGAAAAAAAAGAATGTGTCGGACACGTTCAGAAGCGCATGGGAACGCGTCTGCGCAATTTGAAAAAAACAACGAAAGGTCTTGGCGGCCGAGGAAAGTTGACCGGAAAGTTAATTGATGAACTTTCTATTTATTACGAACTTGCTATTAGGAGAAACTACGATTCAGTCGAAAAAATGCGGAATGAAATTTGGGCAACGTTACTTCATAAAATGTCGACGAAGGAGAATACACAGCACGAAAAGTGTCCCGTCGGAGTAGACTCTTGGTGTTCTTGGCAGCGCAGTACAGCGCTTCGTACACTTGCAACGTACGAGCACAAGAGTCCAATGCATGAGGATGTTTTCAACGGAATAAAACCCATTTATAATGAACTCAGCTCCGACAACCTTCTGTCACGCTGCTTGGGTGCGTATACTCAGAACAATAACGAGTCGTTTATTGCTGTAGTGTGGTCAATTGCTCCAAAGACGGTGTCAAGCGGCAAGACTATAGTTGACATTGCGACTGACGTAGCCGTTATTATCTTCAATGACGGCTTCTCGGGTCTGTTTGCCGTTTACGATGCTCTTGGGTTGACTGTTGGACCAAACATGTACGAGTTTTGCATAGAAACGGACACCAATCGCGTCAAAACCGCTGAGCATCGTATGTCCGATATCGCGAAAGAGGCCAGGCGCAGCATTACATCAGGCAAAAAAAAAAGAAGAAGAAGAAACGAAGGCCCTGAAAGGACAATTATATGGTGCAGGGATAGCAGACTGAAGGTAACAAAATTATTATGGACTATATTTTTGCGATTCTTAAGATTTATAGCATTTTGAAACCTCAAACGCGTTTTTCTCGAATCCATGTTTTCTAAATCGGCAAGCAGTAGAACTCAAAAAGTTTACATCCGATTGACTTAAAATTTTAACAGTACCTTCATTGTTTGATTATCTAGTGAAGTACACACGATTTTAGTGATTAATTAACAAGAAAAAAAAGTTATAAACAATTTAAGCCGATTTTATTCGTCTAAAACACGATTTTTTGTTAAAACATTCGCCATTTCGTGAAAAAAAATTCTAAAAATATAATCATGTGTACTTCACTAGCAAAACTCATGTAGATAATAGGAATTTTTTTTTGTTATAGATAGAGTTGGTCGAGACTTGTACTGCTCACCGCGGAAGACCTTTTTGAAAAAGCGGTTCACGGTAATCACTGCACAGTCGCCATTTTGTAAAAAAATATCAATAAAAATTTTTTTTCTCCTCTTCAAGAGTTGCTTAATCCAATGTTATATTATTTAGCTGGGCTGCAGAGGTCTATTAATGTGCATGCCTCGATTACAAGCACCAGTTGAGCTTCAGACTGGCTTGTCTATGCAGCTCCTGGTCCAGCAACCACCTTCGAAGCTTCCGAGGCAAGTACGTAGCCCAGAGCTGGCTACGAGCAGTGGCACAACAGCAGCTTTCCACTCGCAGCTGTCTACTATCCGACAGGCTATTGTGAAATAAGCCTGCTTCGACCACGACTGCATCCAGTCGAACTACAGACTGGCCAGTCTGCGTAGCTCCTGGATTACGAGCAGCACCTTGGCGCTCTACGGGAACTCTGGGGAGCCTTGTCCCAGGTGCTTCTGGCCTATAAGCAGAGTCACCACTGCTCAGCTCAATCCATGAGTGCGTCTCACAGCAAGACTTCCAGTGCAGTGCACCCTGATTTCTCAGCGGGAATAATTGTGCCTCCTACGTGAAAAAAAAATAATTTTTTTGCGTTCCGCAACTTTATACTCATAAGGGGAGACCATGGACTCCGGGTTTTGGATTATTATGAAATTTTGGGGCTCGACTTTTCGAACCCAAAAATGGAGCTCAGTATCCGTAGTTTTATCCCATGGGACTTTAAATCTGAGATAGTGCCAAAAACATTAGCATTGCTCATATCGACGCTCCGTACGAAGACTAGCACCACTCAGAATTCTCAAAAAACAACAGTTTTAATCAAAATCCTCCTACAAAACTAAGAGTTTTCAGGTTTTCAGACAAAAACTATCACCTTTTCAAAGGTTCTGAGAAAATATTAGTATTTATTAGGGGATCTAAAAGGTGCTAGTTTTATAAGAGGTCTTGGAAAATAACTAGCTATTTTTGAGAATTCTGAGCTGTGCTAGTCTTCGTACGGAGCGTCGATATAGGCAATGCAAAAAAAGAAATATATATATACTATCAACGATAATGAAATACGCCATATATACCGTACAAAGTCCCATGGGATAAAACCACGAGTATTGAGCTTCGTTTTTAGGTACCAGAAAACGATCCCTAAAGTTTCATCAAAATCGGTGACCCGGACTCCGTAGTCCTCCCTTGTCAGTTTAGGTTAAGTCACCGCAGTCGGTGACCGGTGTCCTCGGACGTATGACATGTAGCACATGTCAGGCATATTACATTAACCTAGTACTAGAACTTTCCGACCTCGCAGTTCTTACAAATAGCTGACTCTAGATTCCTCAACTCCACGACGAGCTCGAGTAACTCAGGGACGCCGATTCGGATTTACGGTGTTGCTAACCGGCTCTCACCCTGAAGATCATCACGCGCTTCTGTCTGGTTTAACTCCAGCCTGCATAAGAGACCACCCTGCCACCGGGACTCGTACTCTGACACTCCATCGACACTTGTCAAATATGACCGCGCCGCTACACATCTACTAGTCTCTCTCTCTTCCTCTCTCTCTCTCTCTCTCTGGGATGAGCATATCACCGCCTACAGGAAAAAACTGGACTGGTTAGATTTGAAGGTGAGGAGGGAGTATTTTATGGGGCTGCTGCTTTACAAAGCGGTTGTCATGCGGCAGCCACCGTATCTTACTGCCCTCTTTGAAAAAAACCAGGCCAGGACTTCAAGTAGGGGTGGTATGAAAGAGCTCTCGGTTCCGGGGTCGCGCACCGATAAGGGCCTTTTTTCATTCAGAGTTCAAGGTGCGCACCTCTGGAATTCGCTCCCGAGCAGTGTGAGGTGCCTGCCATCTTTTTGTAGATTTAAAACGGCATTAAACAGGCACCTTAAGCAATTACATGGTGAGGAGTACGTTCAGAATAAAAGATGAGTCGAGTATTTATTTAGGCTATTTATTTATTTAAATTATTTATTTATTTAATTTATTTATTTATTAAACTTATTTATTTAATTTATTTATTTATTAAAACTTATTTATTTAATTTATTTATTTATTAAAACTTATTTATTTATTTATTTAACTTATTTATTTATTTAAATTTATTTATTTATTTATTTAATTTAATTATTTATCTTGTCTATTTATGTATTCGACGTATTTATTTATTAATTTATTTATTTATTTATTAAATATTTTTAGTGTTAATTAAGTGTGAATGTATTTATTAGCGTGATTGTTAAAGTGTTATGAATGAGTGTGTTTTAAGTTTGGACGTGATAGTGTACGCAAAGAGTTAGCAAAGTATATGTATGTATTCTTATTTATATGTTATCTTTATTGTATTTATTTTTATTCTATGTATTATTATTTTTTTTGACGAAGCGTTTTATGTGATATTTGACTGTGTTCATTGCATTTAGATTTTATAAACTGACGAACTGATAAAGTGAATTATTATTTTAACAAGAAATATGCAATAAGAGAAAGTAAGATAACAATTATATCAAACCGACTGTTATTTTTTAATTATAAATACAACTACATGTACATGAAATTGTAAGATTTTGTCTTCTGATGAATAAAAAGTATATCTATCTATATATATCTATCTATCTATCTCTCTCTGTCTCTCTCTCTGTCTCTCTCTCTGTCTCACTCTCTCTCTCTGTCTCTCTTTCGGCCCGTTATACCACGAATAAATCACTGAGTGAACCTATCATCCACGCGTAATTATTCCAAGCTATATTTACAATAATCTCACTAATCTTGGGATTAGTGACACGCGGAATCAGAACCCCACAATCTAAAAACGTTACAATGTGTTTATGGGTTTTACGATGTTTTTGTGGGTTTTATGGGGTGTACGATGTTCATGGCGCGTACTTTTTTATGGGTTTTATGAAGTTTATGGGTTATGGGGTTTACGATGTTTATGGGTTTTATGGGGTTGATGGGGTTTACGATGTTCATCGGTTTTATTGGAGTATGGGGTTACGGAGTTTATAATGTTTATGGATTTTATGGGGTTATGGCGTTACGGAGTGTACGATATTCATGTGTTATGTTTACGCGTTTTATGGCTTTTATGGAGTTGTTGGGATTTTCTATGTTTATGGGTTCTATAGGGTTTATGGGGTTTACGATGTTTATGGGTTTAACCCATTTCTTCCCAAGCGGCTATTTTACAGTCGATTGGTTTTTTGCCTAAAAAATTGTCGAAAAAAAAATAATAATAACCAATAGCACTTTTCTGAAGTAAAATTGTTCGCTCTTTCCGATTCTGAAGTCAGAATTTTGAAATTTCCGTTGGAAAATGGTTTGAATTTGATGAAAAATCAGAAATACATTTTTTAACATTTTGTCATGCTTGTTTAGAATAAAACGGGTTCAACGAAGATCTTAATGTGGATTCATGTTATAAATGATATGATTGTTCAAACATTTGATGTTACCAAATTGTCCCGAAAAATTTTCCAAGATGGCGCCTGTGACATCATGAAATAATCGGAAAGTTCATATTTTTTCAAAAAATTTTTCATAGTTTCCGATTATTTCATGATGTCACAGGCGCCATCTTGGAAAATTTTTCGGGAAATTTTGGAAACATCATATGTTTGAACAATAATATTATTTGTAACATGAATCCATATCAAGATCTTCGTTGAACCCGTTTTATTCTAAACAAGCATGTCAAAATGTGAAAAATGTATTTCTGATTTTTCATCAAATTCAAACCGCCATTTTGAAATTTTCCAACGGAAATTTCAAAATTCTGACTTCAGAATCGGAAAGAGCGGACAATTTTACTTCAGAAAAGTGTTATTGGTTATTATTTTTTTTTGACAATTATTTAGGCAAAAAAACAATCAAGTATAAAATGGCCGCTTGGGAAAAAATGGGTTAATGGGGTTTATGGAGTTTACGATGTTTATGGGGCTTATGGCGATTACTTTTTTATTGGTTTTATACAGTTTATCGGATTATGGGGTTTACGATGTTTATGGGTTTTATGGGGTTATGGGGTTACAGAGTTTAAGATATTTATGGGTTATATGGGGTCTACGAGTTTTATGGGTTTTATGGGTTTGATGGGGTTTACGATGTTCATGGATTATATGCATTTTTGGTGTGTATGATTTTTGTGGGTTTTACGGAGGTTATGACATTTACGATGTTTATGGGTTTTATGAGGTTATGGGGTTACAGAGTTTACGATGTCTATGGGTTATATGGGGTTTTTAGTGTTTACGATGTTTATAGGTTTTATTTGGTTACGGGGTTTATGATGATTATTGGTTTTATGGTATTTATGTGTTATTGGGGTTTAAGGGTTTTATGGCGTTTACTATTTGATTAAAATCATAATCGGTAATTTGAATTAAAGGGACAAATTCGAACATTCGCGGAGATTCGCGTCTATTCCGCGCAGCGCTTGTCATCTGGACTCATCCCAGCTCCAACAGCGGGTGTTGTAAGTTCGTTCCAATTATTCAATTTATGGTAGCTTTAAGCAGAATGACACGTCGATCACTGCTACCTAAATGTTAATTGCGAACAGAACGGGTTTTTTTCTTTAGGCTATTTGAGCCGTAGAAAAATTTGGTGATATAGCTAGTCATTATTGCTAGCTCAATTGCATGCTAGTGCTATTTTTTTTGAAAATTACAGTTTAATTTTTTCTCTGTGTCTGATTCTTGTCATCAGTTTTTCATTAACTGAGATTTGGTTATTACTCAGGATCTATGTTATTTATGGATTTTAATATTGAATTAACATTTATTATTTGTTATTATGGACATTCTCTCGTCAGCTGAGATTGGATTGACTCGATGTAATTTAAATTGGATAAATGCATTATTGAGCATTTGCGGGTTGGCTATATGTCTAGTGACATAGGTGACATTTTAGTACATTTTGTAGTCAATTATGTCATTTTGTAGATGTGTCGCATAAGTGTACCTTATACGATTGATAATAGCACTTAATAATTTGAAAAATTATGTGGATTGAATGAAATTATTGTGCGAAATTCTTCTTGTTGTATGTCCGCAAGGATGTAATTTCATATTTTGTCTTCGAGAATTATGGAGTTATTTGTTTGCTGTAGTCATCGATTGTGATTCGTTAGTTGAGCATAGCTCGCATTTTGTTTTTTTTTTTATTAGGCTTCAAGCAATCTATATGGATTAAAAGAAATTTATTGGGTACACTTCTTCTTGTTATAAGCCTGTAGGGATTCAATTCCAAATCTCGTTTTGCAAATTATTTAATTTTATGCTGTTTGCTATACATCGATTGTTGTTGATCGGATTAGCATAGCTCGCTATTTGGACTGACGGCATATGTATTGCAGTATAAATTATAAACCATGACACCACCTACAGCAACGGCTCCGCCGAGGAGAGATATGTCTGCGAATTCAACATCGCTTGAACCGGAACTAACGGAAACAGGACGTTTTGTAGTAGATCAGTACGAGTGTCTGCCGAAGTAGACAAATCCATGGAAACTTTCAAAGAAATGACTGAGGCTCTGAGGTGGAAGGGCGTAGCTCAGTTTATCAATGCTAACTTGGAAAAGATTTGGAACCAGATGCTCGAATCCCATACTGCTTTTGTCGCGAAGGGTGGCTACGATGATAAGCACCAATATTTTTCTGTAAATCACCTGATACAGCTGAGGGGGTCTATTGAGATAGAATGGGCGAGTTCCAGCAATTTACTCTCGACTAGGATAGTTCGAAAAGGTCGACGTCCAAGGTGGTAGCACCCGTAGTGGAAGCCAAATTGCCTGATATACAGTTGTCTAGTTTTTCAGGTGACTACCATGAATGGGTCTTATTAAAAGCTATTTCGAAACGTTGATAGTTAAACGTACAAATTTGTGTGAGGTGTCGAAGATGCATTATCTGAAAGCTTGCCTTGAGGGTAAGCTATTGGAGATTGTTCAGGACCTGCCTATAGAAGAAGGTAGTTTTGCTTCTGCTTAGCAAGATTTGTCAGAATACTTCGTAAGCAAGAAAAGCTTTGTGCACATGCGTATAGCTTCTTTATTGTCCTTGAAGGGTATGGTTTCAGATTCATCCTCTGAGATTACCTGGCTATTGAATAGAATACTCGGGCCGATCTAAGCCTTAAATCTCTTAGGTAAATTGACGGATACTTCGGATGATGTTTTGGCATTTCTTCTCGCAAGCAAATTGGATAGTCATAGCAGAAGGAGTGGGAGAATTCTATAGGTAAACAACTCGAGCCACCAGCTTTCGAAAATTTGGTAGAATTTTTGAAAACCAAGTGGGTAACATTGGAGACGATAAAGACGGGGATAGTAATCAAGCTTCTTCTTTTTCTGAGCTCAACATAATATTGGTAAAAATCAACAAAGTAGGTCTCAAGGCCCATCGAAGGTTATTATGTTACTGAGGATTCTAATCAGGGTATATTAAAATGTGCATTATGTTCAAAACCACATCTTCTAGTCAAATGTGAGAAGTTTCGCTCAAATGCAGTTTCTCAGTGTTATGCTTTAGTAAAGAGTAATAAACTATGTTATAATTGTTTAGACAAACATTTGATAAATCGTTACAATTCTAAAAATCGTTATCGAGAGTGTGGTAGTAAATCACACTATACTATGCTGCATTTGATACCAAGACCTCCTTTAGACAGGACTGTCGACGCCATCAGGAACAATGAAGCCTCGGGTACTCGAGCAGGTAGTAATGGTACATTGGCTTTGCCCCCTGGATCCAATTCTAATCACTTCACTGAGATTTCAAGCTCAGCTACAATTTTATTGACTAAGTCGTGCACTAAGTATTCCTTCGTTTCTGATGCTGTTTGCCAGAGGTTGAGCCTACGTAAAAGTGCTGCTTATGCACCTGTGACTGGCATTGGACGCAAGCGGTAAATAATTTGTAAAGAAGCTGCTGAGTTTACCATAAATCCATACTTTGAATCTACTTTCAGCTGTCAAGGTCAGGCCTATTTAGTACCCAAGGTGAGCAGCTATCGGCCAGTCATCGGTTCCAAGGAAGCTTATTGGGATCACGTCCATTTTCTAACCTTGGCTGAGCCTCGCTTCAGCAAAACTGGCATCATTAAGGGATATAGCCACGGCAGAATTTTCAAAAAATCGTTTTTTTCTGCTTCAACGATGCTTCATGATCATAAAAATAAGTTACTATTCGATTTATATCGAAAAAATTTTTCTTTACCGACTTCGAGCGTATAACGTAAGCCTACCTGTGGCGTGACGATAGAGTATCCAATCGCGCCGCGGAAAGCATTCGGATTTCCGGAGCTGTATCGTTAGGCATGACTAACCATCAATCGGTAAATTTAGAAAGACATATAGAGGACACTGCTTGTCTACCTATACGAAAATATACCTGTAGAGCATCATCTAATGCCAGTATAACCATTGAAAGGGCGCCGTTCAGTTGCTTTTCTGCTTTTCGTGCGTGGTTTTGTATTGTACGAATTTAATCATGTTTTTGTGAACAACCGATTTGAGTGTCCAAACAATGGTTTATAAATCAAAGAAGCGGGTCGAAATCGGATACTTGGTCTTCACATAAAATCAATATTTCGAAGTGTAGACCGTTAAATTGATCTGAAACGGAGACAGATGCAGAAGGCGTAAGTGCGTCGGCCAAGAAACTGCAACTGTCAACAAGTTCATGTGATGTTAACATTAACGCCGAATTCAGTTACGGATTTATAAATTTTATAACTGTTATGAATGCAATTACTCAAGTGGTTGTTTGCAAAAAGTACGGTGAAGACGTAAAAGTTACTGAATCGGCCACACGCGGTTTGGGATTTAAAGTCGTAATTTCTTGTAAGCAGTGTAAAAAAATTTAAATACTTATTTTTTTGCCCTTATGTATTAAATTAATCGCAGAATCACATAAGCGATGGGATTATTATATGTAGGTTTAAATGGTATATTAAACTTTTGTGACTTCATGGAATTGCCGCGGCCGATATACCATTCTTGATGTGTCAGGGGAGCTCCAGACACGACTACAACGTCTGTAGAATGCATGTGTGAGATACATATGTGGTGTTAGGCGGGATGAGCATATCACCGCCTACAGGAAAAAACTGGACTGGTTAGATTTGAAGGTGAGGAGGGAGTATTTTATGGGGCTGCTGCTTTACAAAGCGGTTGTCATGCGGCAGCCACCGTATCTTACTGCCCTCTTTGAAAAAAACCAGGCCAGGACTTCAAGTAGGGGTGGTATGAAAGAGCTCTCGGTTCCGGGGTCGCGCACCGATAAGGGCCTTTTTTCATTCAGAGTTCAAGGTGCGCACCTCTGGAATTCGCTCCCGAGCAGTGTGAGGTGCCTGCCATCTTTTTGTAAATTTAAAACGGCGTTTAGCAGGCACCTTAAGCAATTACATGGTGAGGAATATGTTCAGAGATAAAAAATGAGTCGAGTATTTATTTAGGCTTTTTATTTATTTAAATTATTTATTTATTTAATTTATTTATTTATTAAAACTTATTTATTTAATTTATTTATTTATTAAAACTTATTTATTTATTTATTTAACTTATTTATTTATTTAAATTTATTTATTTATTTATTTAATTTAATTATTTATCTTGTTTATTTATGTATTCGACGTATTTATTTATTAATTTATTTATTTATTTATTAAATATTTTTAGTGTTAATTAAGTGTGAATGTATTTATTAGCGTGATTGTTAAAGTGTTATGAATGAGTGTGTTTTAAGTTTGGACGTGATAGTGTACGCAAAGATTTAGCAAAGTATGTGTATGTTTTCTTATTTATATGTTATCTTTATTGTATTTATTTTTTATTCTATGTATTATTTTTTTTTTTGACGAAGCGTTTTATGTGATATTTGACTGTGACTAGTTCATTGCATTTAGATTTTATAAACTGACGAACTGATAAAGTGAATTATTATTTTAATAAGAAATATGCAATAAGTGAAAGTAAGATAACAATTATATTAAACCGACTGATATTTTTTTAATTATAAATACAACTACATGTACATGAAATTGTAAGATTTTGTCTTCTGACGAATAAAAAGTATATCTATCTATCTATCTATTCTATTTATGACAAATTAGTCGAATCAATTGCTATAGCTGTGCGTTCTACGCGCATGCAAAAGGCACCTGCAGAAAAGAAAGCGAGGTCACTTAAAAAAGGACAGAACGAGGGGATTACAATTTCAGGCGATGCATCTTTTCGAAAGAGGGAATAATCCTCCCTTTACGACATTACGTCTCTCATTGGTTGGTTCACAGGCAAGGTCATTGATATAGAAGTAAAATCAGAATATTGTACATTCTGTGAATTTTGGAAAAGTGAAAAAGGCCTGGCAGAATATGACGAATGATATGAAGAACATCAAGATTCATACCAAAGCAAACACGAGGGCTCTGCAGGAAAACTGGAGGTCGATTTCGTTGTCGAAATGTTCAAATGCTCTGAAGAATTACGCGAAACAAAGTATGGCTATTATATTGGAGATGGCGACAGTAAAACATTTAAGGGTATTATAGATTCAGCACCTTAAGAAAATCTAATTTTGCAAAAAAAAAGAGTGTATCGATCACGTTCAGAAGCGTATGGGCACTCTACTCCGAAATTTGAAAAAAATGAAAGAACTTGACGGCAAAGGAAAGTTGACATGAAAATTAATTGATGAATTAAGTAAATATTATGGATTGACGATACGAAGAAACACAGGCTGTATTGATGATGTGAAATAGGAAATTTGGGCCACACTCTACCTCAATCTTTACACCGACGAGAAACAGCAACACGACAAATGCCCATCCAGTGCCGACTCGTAGTGTACATTACGAAAGTTTTGGGCATGACTATAGGGCCCAACTGCTATAATTTTTGCTTACAAGTGGATGCACTGCGCGTGGACTACGCTGTCGGTTGCGAGGAGGGACGCGCGCTCGAGCGCAAAATCGTTCAGAAAAGCGGAAGAGGAGACACATATTACCTTAGAGGGGAAACTTTATAGAGCTGGAATCGCAGACTAATGATAACAAAATTTAGTTCCATTTTTGAAGTTTAACAACAAAAAAGTTACACGTAAAACTTTAAATGCGTTTTTCTCAAAACAGCTTTTTCCTAATTGGCGTGATAAATAATTTCGACATTTTTCATCCGATTGATTTCAAATTTTAAAATCGTCTTTCTAATTGCATTTCGCGTAGAAGTACGTACGAAAATTTTTGATTAATTAAAAACTTTTCATTTTATAAGCAGTTTTATACGAAAATTCACATGTTAAATTCAAATGCCTACTATTTTCGAAAAAATAAATATTTTTAAAATTCCGTACGTATCTCTAGGTATTCTTATGTAGATTAACGAAAACTGTGGATGCCAAATGACACGCCGTGGAGCGCCTAAAAAAATGACACCAAAAGCTAATAACAGTAGTCGGCCATTTTGTATAAAAAATAACAACAAAAATATTTTTTATTAGCTTGATATTTAAATTAAACAGATCTGTAATTAGTTTCATAAATAAATTACTTTCTGATACAAAAAAGAATTGTTAAATATGCACATGATTTTATACCTGCTACGGTGGCCATACCCCTTAATATTCTACTAGGAGCTGCGATCAATGCTCAAGTAGTTAAAGGTCAAATTATCAAGAGCAAGGCAGGTGAGCCTATCGCAACGTAATCTCAACTAGGTTGGTTATTATCTGGCGAAACAACCCCGATCATGGAACGACAGATGACAGCACCAGTGGGCCTACATTGTTCCTTGGACCTGGAACTCAAAAAGTTGTTGCAACGTTTTTGGAGACAGGAAGAGGTGAATTCTGCTCACACTTCGACTCCAGATGAGCAAGAATGTGAGAATCACTTTGTGGCGACGCACTTGCGGCTAGCTGATGGAAGGTACAGGGTAAGATTACCTTTTAATGTTAATATTTTGCCTTCATTGGGGGAGACTTACCATACAGCTTTGAAATTGTTAACTCGCATGGAAGCACGATTTCAAAGAGATCCCACGTTGAAAGTAGCTTATCATGCTTTTATGAAAGAATACCTAGATCTCGGGCACATGTCAGTTGTTTCAGAAACCCCTTTGGATATTTCAAAATGTTGTTCAATGCTTCAATACTTATTCTCAGCTTAGGTCGGGTCAAAGCCTAAATGATTTCTTGCGTGTAGGTGCTAACTTGTTGCCAGACTTGACTGATTTAGTTGTAGCTTGGCGACTTTATCAATTTGCTTTCACTGCTGACATCGAGAAGATGTTCAGACAAATTATCGTGGACGTTAGGGATCAGCTTTGGCAACTCATTCTATGGTAATTTGATTTCATTCAACCTGTGCAAATTTGTAGGCTGTACACAATGACATATAGAGTAGGTTGTAGTTCCTATTTAGCCAATCGTGTCATGAAGCAGTTAGTAGAGGAGGAAATGGATAATTTTCCAATAGGTTCAAAAATTCTCAAAAGCGAGATCTATATGGATGATGTTTTGTCTGATCGTTACTCTCAAAAAGATGCTCGTTCCAAGCAACAGGAGGTAATATAATTGTGCAAGGTGGGTGGTTTCACCTTGCGAAAATGGTTGTCAAATGATTCCTCATTATTGTCCGAATTATCAGAAGATTTGTTTGCCGCAAAGCCGAGGTTGTTATTTGAAAAGGAATCATCGTTTGCCATATTGGGCTTTCGCTGGCAGTCATCTAGTGATGTCTTTCATTTTAGTGTCAAAGTCAATAATGGTCTAAGTGTCTGAACTAAGAGACTTGTATTGCCCTAAGTATCAAAACTCTTTGATCCATTAGTGCTGTTCTCGACTGTAATTGTAGCTGTTAAGGTATTTCTTCAGAAGTTGTGACGTCTTAAATTGGAATAGGATGATTCTCTGTCTTCGAGTGAACATGAACATTGGTTAGAATTGTATAGTAAGTTGCTGGACCTTCAGAAAGTGATGATACCTCGTTGGCTGGGTTACACGCTCAATGCTACATCTGTACAATTGCATGGGTTTGCTGATGATTCGAAGGTTGCTTATGGTGCTGTTTTATATTTGAGAGCAGTCACCTCGTCAGCGATAAACGTCACACTCGTACAAGATAAATCAAAGCTAGCACCCATTACAACATTAAACATACCGAAGCTCGAATTATCGGCTGCTCGTCTGTTGATCAACCTGGTTAATCGAGTAATTCCCTTGTTATATGATGCTAAGATAGAAATCAATTTGTGGTCTGATTCTTTGCATACCTTGTATTGGTTGAAGGATATACCATCTAAAGGATCAATTTTTGTGACAAGGCATTGTGCTGATATTCATAATCTAGTACCAAATGCTCGCTGGTCTCAGGTAAGAACATAAGAGAACTCAGCTGACTTGGTTTCGAGAGGTGTTAGACCCTCTGATTTATCTGAATTGCATTTATGGTGGAAAGGGCCTCAATGGTTGTCGAATGAACAAAGTGAGAGGCCTAACTCTCTACTTGTAGTGAATGTATCTGAACAGATAACCAGCAAATTTGTTGAAGGTGAGGGAAATATGGCAGCTCATATCGCCGTAGTAGGGGAGATAAGGGAGTTTTGTTGTCATTCTTGAAAGATTGTTCTTTACTTTATAAACTCATTCGAATCGTAGCACACAGGTTGAGAGAGGTTAGCAAATCAAACGGCAGTGTTCGCTCAAAATTGGTATAAACTCGAATCAGCCGAACCTATTGAAAAATTAGCGGTCGCTGTACTTATACGACCAAGAATTGTTTGGATCTATGTGGTTCAGCACGAGTGTCTTGTAAGAGATATTCGGCTAATGCGACAAGATATTTTATTCTTCAAATCATCCGGAATAACGAGTTTAGATCCTTATTTCGAACAAGAATTGGGGCGAGTCTGTGGAAGACTGAAGAATTCATTATTGTCGTATGATTAGAGACATCCTCTTGCGTTGCCAGAGAAGGGACGTTTTACGATGCTCGATATTCGAGACTGTAATGTGAGGACGCTGTATCGAGGCGTACAGCTGATGCTGAACGCGCTGCGGAATAAATTTTGGATCATAAAGGGTATTAATAGCGTATTAAAGCTATGATTCATTGCTGTGTTTCTTGTGCGCGTAATCGAGCGACATCTAATTATCAAAAAATGGCTAACTTTCCTCTTGAGCGTAGCCAACCTACTGACTTATTCTCGCACTGTGGCATTGACGCTGGACCATATCTTGTACGTTCTGTACCGGGTCGTGGCCACACGGCTACTAAAGGTTAAATCTGTGTTTTTGTCTCTCTTAGCATGAGGGCTGTGCATTTAGAAGTTGCCTCAAAGTACTCTGCTGAAGCATTTTTATCTGCATTTTGTCGTTTCACATCGATTCGTGGGCATTGTAGATCACTCTTCAGTGACCAGAGGACGACGTTTGTTGGAGTTGACAAAGAGTTAAGGGCTGTGCATGTAAGCCGCTGGTCATTTCAAGTAGTTGGCCTTAGTATTAGTCCGGGAAGGGACCGAATGGAGATTTAACCCTCCGGCCGCACCTCACTTTTGAGGCATTTGGGAAGCGGCTGTAAAGTCGACAAAGTATCATTTGCATATGACTGTAGGAGATTCTAACTTGACCTTTGAGGAATTTAGCATGTTGATGTATCAGATTTCGGCTTGTTTAAATTCTCGTTCGCTATATCCTTAAATCGATGATCCTGCTGATTTGCAGCCTGTCACGCCTGCGCACTTTCTAATGCGCTCTTCTGCTTATATAGTTCTAGAGCCTGACTCTACTGGAGTGAAATTACCTCTATCAAAGAAGTGGCAATTGATTCAACAGATGGTCCGGGGCTACTGGAGTTGTTGGATGCAGGAGTACTTACAAGCCGTACAGAAAAGCAATAAATGGAGACAAAATACCAGAGCCGTTCAAGTTCGAGATTTGGCAATACTACGCAACGAGCTTACCCCACCAGCTCAATGGCAATTAGCACGAGTCGTGACCTCTCATCCAGGGAATGATGGCCTACCAAGGGTTGTGACTGTTCGCACGGCCAACTCGACCTTCAAACATCCAATCACAAAGCTCGTTCTAATGCCTTCAGAGGACGAAGCAGACGAGTCGGAATGAAGAGAAGATTGGAGATTATTACTCAAGATTTATCATTGTATTGTTAAAGTTAGATTTAGACTTCAGTGACCGAATTTTAATTATTAAACTTTTATTGAGTTAGAAACTTAAACTAGTTGATTGTCAATTTAATAGATTAAAATTTGAGAGCTTATATAAGAAAAATTTTACTTGAAGACTGATAAAATTAATTGCTGTAAAGATTCAAGTTTTATAGACTTATTGAAGATGTAAAAATTATATATCTATTTATATAATTAACCTATACTCCTCTAGAAAATCTGTTCTTAATTTTTTGGTATTCTTTGCGAAGATAGATGAGCGAAATGCTTAGAATCATAATACGTAAATTGAATTAAAGCGCCAAACTCGAACATTCGCGAAGTTTGGCGGCCGTTTCGCGCGCCGCGCTTGACGATTCTCTGTAGATTTTACGCCAGTGTATCTGTGAAGTCGATATTGGCCGTATTGTTCTACGGTTTGGTGAATAAACACAAAACCTCAGAATAAACCGCAGTCTATTTATTAGCCGAGCTCCCTTCCATCTTCAACTGTTTATTGTTAATTGAACACTATTTTAATAGGTTTTATGGGGGTTATGGGTTTTTGGAGTTTAAGGGTTTATGGATTATTGGAGTTTGAGGGAATCTATTGGGGTTTATGGGATTATAACGAGTTTTATGGAGTTTATGAGCTTCATAGGATTAAAGATGTTCATAGGTTTTATTAGATTTTATGGGATTGATGGAGTTATGGGGTTTACGATGTTCGTGGATGTTATGGGGTTTATGGATTTATGGGGTCTATAATTTTTGTAGGTTTTATGAAGGTTATCGTATTTACGATGTTTATGGGTTTATGGATGTATGTGGTTTATGGGTTTTATAGAGTTTATGAAGTTTATGGGTTTTATAGGGTTCATGGATTTATTGAGTTTATAGGATTTACGATTGTTATGGGTTTAATAGTGTTTATGGATTTATGGGGTTTATGCGTTTTATGGGTTTTATGGGGTTCACGAGTTTTATGGGGTTTACGATGTTTATGGGTTTAATAGGGTTTACTTTATTTTGATCGTAATTATTACTCACTTTAAGAGTACATATACTTAGACTTTTCCGTTTATGTTATTTTTACATATCAAAGCGAGCATAACACAGTCATAGGTCGAGCAAAGGAAAGGCAACGCAAAAGTGCATCAAAGGTGGAAGGTAATGAGATCGGCAAGCGAGTCGTGCGAAATCGTATAGCACGGGACTACAAAAATTACCATACGGGGCGACATGTACACAAAATGCAATTCAAGCTCGATAATCAAGGACGGATTAAGTACCTTTTGAGGCGCGGATGATTGTACAATACCGCAAAAGCTGAGAATAACATCGTAGCAGCATCAACACGCTCAAGAGCGGCAGCTGATTAAAGCATGCCGAGCCAAGCAGACACAACGAGCGAGCCCCGACGGAGACTCGAGTCCCGTGCCAAAGCGCGCGAGCTGAGAACGGCGATCACGCCAAGCAGCAGCCGAGTACCCGCTTGCAGCCGAGCAACAGCATTGCAGCAGTATGAGTCCTCGTGTTCGGCCGAGACGCGATGCGAGATAGAGGGATGCGCGCGTACCTTCGTCAGGCAACACCGCATGTCGCCAACTTTAACGATGGATAACGATGTCAAGAGACGCAGAAGAAGGGAAATCGACCAATCAGTTGATAGAATAGTATCACGTAGTATCGTTATAGTTGGCGAAAGCATATGTTAGGGTGATGCAGCACAAGATTAGGCGCGTCTTTTATTACCCGACAGTCTTCTTCCGGTCGTCGATCTCAACAGGTGGGCTCACGCCATATACTAGGATTATTGCGACTTTGATTTTGATTTTCTAATACAACGTAGAGTCACCGATCAATTTTTGCGGAATATCGAACGTAACATGACAGGTGCTATTAAAGCGCATGCGTGAGAACGGGAAAATTAGTAGTGGTTGAGATCGCGAATTGCTAGACTCAGCAAACTATGAGACACGTGAATTTTTCGGCGAATGCACATGCCTTTAAATACATATCAATTTAAATACATTTTTTTATTAACTATTTCCTAGAGTCACTATTCATGAAGCTGATACAGTTTTATTTGGAGTAAATTACAAACATTTTATTTACACAATAAATTGAGAATCATAATTCATTAAGATTATCTATCCTACCTGACACACTCTACCGTTGATTAGTTCGGCTGAAATATCCAATAAATTAATTAATTTGATTGTGATGACAATATTAAGAATAAAAAAAACTTTATATGTTATTTTGTCACTCCCGGGCAAAATGTCCGATATACGATGTTTATGGGGTTTACGATTTTTATGGGTTTTATAGAGAATGTTGAGTTTTATGGGTTTTAGGGGTTCATAAATTTATGGGGTTTACGAAATTTTTGGGTTTTATGGGGTTTATGGGGTTGGCGGTTTTTATGTGTTTTATGCGTTTTATGATTTTATGAGGCTTACGATATTTATGGGTTTTGTAGGGTTTATGGATTTATATAGTTTGCAAGTTCTATGGGGTTTATGAGGCTGCTTTTTTTGACTCTGTTGCCACGGGCCCCCTGTAGGAACACCAAAGTGGCGGCCGGAGTACACGAACACCCCACCCTCAGTCTTCCGCCGAACAAAAAGGCCCAAAGATGCGTCTCATCGGGGACCCTCTTCCGCTCGCTCACCTCCTCCAAAATTACCTGATCGGGGAATACACGCAATTCCGGGGGTGGTCAGAAAGGGGTATGAGAACATGCCCTCTCACGATTGACCAAACTTTAACAACTCATTCGGCAAAGAAGGGGCGGTTATTATAGAGACTTATAACCCAGCGGTGAAAGAGTAGCTGACACATAACATAGCCACTCTGTACTTAGCACGTGAGGGTTGTATGCTAAAAGTGGGAGGAATTGAACTTCTTCAGCGTCAGGCGAAGGCCGTCGCTTGGTTCCAAGGCCATCTGAGAAATCAGACACGATCTTGAAGATATTGGAGTGTTTCAACCCGTCCCTAAAGTCGGACACATGGCGCGTCGTCAATACCCCGACTGGAGAGAATGTAACTGACATTGAGCGAGGCAAACAGCTTCTGGTTCTGACGGTTCCGGAATCACAGTCGGTGGAGCTGGCCGCGATAGATGACAGGCCCTGGTACGACCTCGATCGCGTCACCTTTAAAGTGACAGGCCGTAGGACGCAGTGGTCTGATCCAAATAATGAAGAGAAGCTGAAGGAAACGTCACAAAAATGATGCCACCTCATATCCCATTATTCAGAGTAACCTACACCATAATAAAAGCGCTTTAGCCATCATGCGAAGGAGCATGACTGTCGTGCACACAGGCGTCGCGCTAATCCAAGAACCTTGTCAGCGAGGGGTATCACACTTCTGAACTATCTGGTAGGAACATACCTAGATATATTGAATGTCGGCAACACCCCAACGTTTCGCAAAGCGATCGGAGCTGAGGTCCTCGATATAAACCTATGCTCTAATAACATCGCGCATATGGTTCAAAACAGGAGGGTACGGAACGAATCCTCGTTATCTCATCATCTCCAGATAACCTTCGAGATAGGTGTTCCAGGGCAGGAGCGGCCTAGATAGTTTCGCGTCCCTAGATTCACGTTCTGGAACAGTTACAATACGGAACTGGAGGCCATTCTAAAGAGAGTGCCCGCCGACATATAGGACGAGGAAACCCTGGAACAGGCAGCCTGCATAATGCAGTAAACCTTAACGCTTGTGGATGCCTGGTGCAGAAGTATACGACTGTGTGTCAACCCAGCAAAGAAGGAGGTCATGGTCTTCATCAGGAGATACAAGTGGAATAGGTACTGTAACCTGGTTCTGAGTGGACAGGAATTGACACTCAAGGACAAAGTCAAATACCTAGGTGTAATCTTGGATAGTAAACTATCCTGGAACGAACACATTCATTACGTAACCGAAAAGCTTACAGCATGAGTGTGGCAACTGAGAAAGTCCGTAGGCAGAAACTGGGAATTGAGACCGGAAACACTGAAATGGATGTATAAGGCTGTTCTTAAACTCAGACTTACCTGCACGGCTATAGTCTGATGGAATAGAACTGCCCTCTCCACTACAAACATCGTACTAGAGAGAGTAAGAAGCTTGATACTCAAAAGTATCGCCGGAGCATCTAGGACAACTCCTAATGCGGCGCTAGGGATGCTTCTGAATATAATGCCTTTCAGACTGACTTTGGAGGCTGTGGCCGCTAAAGCCCTTCACATAGTTAGAAAAATACTCAGAGAGAAAAATATCAGGGAATCTATAAGTTACCTCAAGGGATTGGATGGAGGGGATGTTTTGAGGATGACCTTGGAAGCTATGAACGCGCGCTTTCTCTTCGACATGAAATGTAGAGTCAGCTTGGCTTCTAAGCAAGAATGGACTACACAAAAAAGCTGCATTTCCGAGCGGGACAAATGTGTGGTACACGGATGAATCCAAAATCGCGATCGGTGCTGGGGCAGGCATATACCGTAGGAGGAACATGGCGCAGAGATGGCTACAGAAGCCGTATCGACCGAGCGCATTTATATCTGCTCGGAAAGTAAGAGTGCTATTCAGTCACTAAACAGCTTTACGACAAAATCTAGATTAGTGTGGGAATGCTATGTAACCCTCAATAATCTGGCTAACAACACCAAGGTCGACATCTGCACCATCCTCCTGAAAAATCAAATTACGAGGTGAGTAGTAACAGAACATCAGCTGACGCGGGAAAACGCGGAAACAGGCAAACGGAAGCCTTCATTTCTTCCGCAACAGCAAAAGACTGGACGAGAGCCATCCTGGGTCTCAGAAAGAAAAAGGTGAGGACTATCATAGAAATACTCACGGGCCATGGCAAACTGCACTCACATAAACACGAGATGGGTCTAAAAGATGGCTTAGATATCGTCATTGCTGCCAAGAAAGAGAGTTCTTAAAATACCTTCTATGCAGCTGTCCAGCACTCTCTGGAAGTAGGCGCCGTTTTTTGGGAGGCTACATTCTGAAAGCGGAAGATATCTCTCAATCCGTTTGCCAGTGAAAGGTACGATCTCTCTCTCGGTAATCTTTGGCAGAAAAATGCATGAAAATCGCGCGGGAGACTTACATGCAGAATAAGATTTTTGAAGCCCTAGAAAATAAGAAGGATATTTGAAAAGAACTAAAGGGCTTGGGGCTCCTGCCAAGGGCACGGGGAGGGGGGTTGCATGGCTTCTCGCCGGGTGAGCTGAACTTGCACTTTGCGGGGGTATCGGTCTCCCAGAGTGAAGGTGACGTTGATTTGGGTAGCATCTTGGACTCGGCCAGTGACGACGGCAGTAGTATAGGTGGCACTTAGGACAGACAGCTCAAATTTCACCTTGGACCTTGAGAGGTCAAGGATGAAATTTGAGACAACTGCCCATAGTACCACCAGACTGCAAACTCTTCTACTAATGAAACCGTGTGTGTGTGCGTGTGTGTGTGTGTGTGTGTATGTGTCTACACTCGCTATGGTGTCCAGGGCACTTGGGTGAGGCCCCCTACCTCATTACTATCCAAAGTGCCTCTGATTTTAAGAGCGACGGAGCGACTTACTCTTGAGGTGTTGACACTCCCCGGCAGCTGGCTGACGATTGACGTGTTTTTTGGTGGAGCACACGCATATAATACACACACACACACACACACACACACATACGCACATACACGTGCGCAAATTTTATTTTATTTTTATGTATTATTATTTTCATTTAAAAAATAAAAAATAATAAAAAATTAAAGTAAAATAATAAATAAATAAAAAAGTAGCGAGACTGAGGGCGGCTTGACCTCCTACCGGCTTGGCAGGTACGCTACCACTGAGCCACGGCTACCTACAGTCTCTTGCTCGTTATATCTCTCCTAAGTATGAATAAATGGTGCTCGCCAAGGTGCCTCTTTTCAAGAGACACCTTATTATTAATGAAGCCCCTCTCACTCCCTCCACTATCTACCCCCACCCCAGATATTAATAGAATTAAATTGCAACCTAACTACTTATAAATAGAATGAATGTGAAGGATGACTAGGATAGGCGGTGGATACACTATGGGTAAGTGAGAAGAAATATATATATGTTTTTACAATTATATTTATTCATAATACTTAAGCTAAATACAATTATATTAACAATTATATTCTTGAACCCTTATATACAGTTGTATTTAAGTACGCGACTAGATTATATAAATGTAAATTGATAAACTCATAAATAATAATGTAAACATCTTCTATAGCTAAATATATATTTTTATCTTTTAATATCTTATATATCTTATCTACTAACGTTTCATCAAAGTCCCTCATCGCATACTCAACATTATAAGCTGTAAAATATGTATATTGTGAATTTTCGCTATTTATTAATCTATCTTTACTATATTCCCCAACCTCTTTAACAATAATATTTATAGCATCTTTAACTTTTAACAAATACTTTATTCTATGATCAACAATTTTAGATAAGGCCTTAAGTCTGTCAAAGGTCACTCGTTAAAATACTAATGAAGACTTACGTTGCCGTTTTGACTTAACCTCGCCAGACTCTTTTCGATCCACATCTTCTTCAATTAGCTCAAAAGCTCTGTCCGAATAGCTGATCGTGAAACGAATTGTAAAGCCAGGAATGATGATTCTATGGTCTAAGAGCTCTTCCTCGTCGTAAGCATGGAAAAATCTGTCGATCTCGTCAAACTGCTCTCGAAATCGTAGCCAGCTGGTGAGCGGGAAGGAGATGCCGTAAAATTCACTATTACTGAGCCGTACAACAGGATTCAAATCGTCAGAACCAATTGCTGTATTTTCCAGCCCAATCTGGATAATTTTGCCGTAAGAGTTATTTAGTCCAAACATCATCGGCAGGATTTGATGACAACGATACTTGCTCTGGCTGACCTGGCCATCGTGTTGCCTTTTCTGTCCAGCCATTCTGTACTTCTTCTTCTTCTTCCTTGTTAACTAGACTTAAGAGCGAGAGCACTGTGATCTCTGCGCTACAACTCCATCGGTTTATATACAAAAGTTACCAGTCTTTGGTAGGGGTAAGACCAATGAGAGTGTATCTCTAGAAGTGAGAGGCCAATAGAATAATTTCTTTCGTGATGGGGAGCCAATAAGAATATGCAGTGGTAGCACTTTTATAAAAAACACATAAGCTGAAAACTCATATTAACCAACACTTCACATTACCTTCTCAAATATTGTATTACAGTCTGACAGTTTTTTTCTGCAATTTTTTCTTGCCAAATTTTTCTGCAATCTCATCATTTTTATTTAAGTTTGATGAAAAGTTTTCTAGGAATCGTTGCATACCTAAACCAGTCATCATATAATACAGAAAAATGATACAGTATTTTCCACAGGCATTAGAATAACTGCTTTGTAGTCGAACATTATTCCATCGTATTCTTTTACAATTTCTCTGAATACGGTTTACATGATCGGGGATATGTGGAGGCATGCCAAAACTATCAAAATACCACCCATCACCACTCTCAGACACATATATCGCCACCCAATGCATTCCACGTCTCTTATGGTTTTTCGTATTAAACACAAAAGCACATGGTTTTACCCATATTGTTGGAATTCGATCTGCCGGATAAACTCCTACAACATGATATGTCATTTTTCGAAGCTTCTGGAGTATATCCAGAGAGTTCATTATTGCAGAGATAGTAGGGCGGAGAGAAGGGAAATTCTGCTGATGTAGTTATTTCACCCCCACTACCCCGTGTATTTAACCAACTCTTCAATTTAAATGCGTTGTTGAGTGCACAATTAAACTGCAAGTAGCACGATTTGACAGCGTGTTGAACGCAATACTTTTCACACCAGGGTAGTCTGTGAAGAGGTGGACACTCGTTTTCGTGCTCCAAATTGATGATTTCTCGAGTTGTAATCTTATTCAGCAATTTCGCCTTTTCCTCCCGTCGGACATAAATTTTACCTGCTCTTTTGCAAATATCTTGTAAATTTTTATTAAAACTTTTTAGCGAGACATCACTATCGAACCAATCGAGACCATGATGATGCAATGTCAGCCAATTATTCTGTCTCAAGATATCTTTTTTCAGATATCTGGTATTACAATTAGGTGCGATAATCCAATGCGCACTAAAGTCTTTATGCAATGATACTATACCCACTTCTTTCGGCACCGCACGGTTTTTATTATCTTTGAAAAACTGCAGATCAATAACGAGATCCATTTTTGTACGAACACTTCAAAAGTCACACAACGACTGACTCGAGACCGTGCTGATGGGGAGGTTTATAATATTGTAACGAGCGCCATCTATTTCAGCCACTGTAATCCACCAATACTTGTCGAGACGAGTCGATCTCTAATAAATTGTAATACTCAGCATAAATTATGCAATTCACAGTAGTATCTAATGCGTCATCAAATCTTACATCAATTCTCACACTGCCTCGTCTAATTAAATTCCAATGAGTATCATTGTTAGCTGATAAGTCGGGTGTCAAATCGAATGCAAAAAGACAGTAGCCATTTGGGTATGCATTGCGTGTTATCGAATTACCGGTATTTGAAAAATGTACACCTGTACCTGAAAATAGTGTATGATATGCGTCGACATACATTTCCGTTTTTTTGAAGTCTGGCTGTAACGACTTCGACGGAATTTGTGCACCGTCAACAAACAGACACAGAAAATTTATATTGAAATTTTTAAAATTGAACGGATTAAGTTTTGGATCACCGTTGTAAGCTTTATTCTCGATAAAACCAATAATGATTCTTTTTGGTAATTGCCCAAGTATAATGTTATCTATTGATTGGCCGTGTACACCACTATTTAGAGTTACATTTTTTACCTCAACACGTGTAAGTGGATACTTTGCTGTAACTTTAGACAGCATTTTCTCATGAGCAATCAAAATACTCGGATTAAGCTTTAGACGACGTACAAAAAGTGTTGCCTCAGTTATGTGAACAGTGGAAGGTGAGGGGTGTTTGTATCTCAGTCAGCCCCACGCACCAATCACCGTGTAGACAGAAATTTTGGGGCAACTGCGTGATAAAACGGCTCGGAATGTTCTCGGGAAAAACATATTTGCTGCTACTGCTCGATAAAACCATGTAGAATTCATCCCTCATTATTGTTATTGGGTTGAAGATTTACGAAATCTTTAGCAGTTACCCAAGAATTGAATTTTTCAGGATACCCCTTCCAACTCACAAAATACTCTTTTTTATTTCCCCTACCCCTACTGCGCAACACCTCATCGACTTCAAAAACGTCACCTGTCAAATCTTTGCGCACTCTGCTCAACTGTTCTTCGTAAAAAATTCCATCAATTTTTTCACCTGCCAGATCCTGGAGTATGTAGACTGGTGGTTGTCTCGAAGTGTCGACTTTCACAATTCTAAATAACTCCAGTGTCCAGCCACCTTCATATGCTTTTCGAAAGGCTGTCCGAGCACGACTAACTCGAACCAAGTCTTGAACGTTATATTTATGATGATGTGTTTGTTTGATACAGTAGCGCTGCGCTAAATTTTTACGGGCTATAGCGGCATTATACAAAGTCACACTAGATAGTGTCATTTTAATTGCACTATGCCACGACTTATTGTAAGACTGTACAATATTATCTAACACATCAATGTAGCGTCTTGTGTGCAGATGAGTAAAGTAGCGCTATATACGCTCTTTTAGAGTTCTAATAAACCGCTCGGCCACTGCTGCTTTAACGTCGGGATCTCGAACAGCACGTTAAATAATATTCCTTTTTTTCAGCAAATGTTGCACCTCCTGGCCAATAAACTCCTTTCCCTTATCCGTTTGTAAATATATAGGACCTCTATCGTCGTTCCTTTGTAGAATTCGCTCGAGACCTTCGGCCACACTCTTGGCTGTTTTATTGAGAAGTGGTTCTACCCACGCGTACTTTGACAGCACATCAATGACTACTAATAAATAAGCGGTTTGATCGTTATACGTCTTTAGAGCGCGCAGGTCTGCTAAATCAGCCTCCCACAGTTCATATGGGTTAAACACTCTGTAAGATCGTCGAGAAAAATGATACCTCACCATTTTATGTAGTGTGTGTGCATCTTGACCCTCCAGCCACTCTCTCACCTTGTCTGAGCGGAATTTTTGACGTGTCGCCCATATGAGACTATGTCCACCAGCATATGCTGATGGGGCCGGTAGGCCGTAGTACAGTTGCTCAAGCTTCTTCTCCATTCGCCTTTCTTCTGCCGACTGAACGTTTTTTTCGTTTCTGCACCCGTTTTATAGCAGTTTTAAATCGTCGGTAAACCCGATCAAATGTGATCTTACCAACCATGCATAAAACAGTTAATAGAGCGATACTCTTCTCCTCACTATCCGACGTCTCGGATAGCATACGTGAAAAAGCACGCTCAACCAAATGTCGATCGGCTTAAGTACGCCCCCACTATCAGCACCATTGCCATTACCATTTGCTCGTGAATATGCAATATCGTGCTCGAGACAAGCTCTGTCCAGAGCGTTCCTACCAGTCTCACCACGTGCTAGTCTCTCCTGGAGATGAGTATCCGGACCAAGGAACTGATATCCTGGTACATGTATTTCAAAGGGTACTCTATTAATGAGTGTGTCTAAGATGCTGCTACCACCACCACCACTATCACCAACACCACTACCACCACCACCACCACCAGATGGCAGTGGTTCTACTCTTTTAGACGACTCCATGCTAAATTACCGAGCTTAGGGTCGGTCAATATTATTTTTTTGGTAGGTGGTGCTACCGATCTTACCGAAGTATCTATCGAAAGAGCACTACTTCGTTTTCTCTTTTTTTTACCGTCTCTATAATTTAGAAAAGTCGAGTTTCCCGCATCGACTACTGCACCCGCCGCCGCTGCACCCGCCGGCTCCTCCTCCTCCTCTTGGTCTTGGTCACTTGATAACGACGACGACGACGACAGCAATGTCTTACCCAATAATGGTGTGTCAGAAGTATAAATTGAATCATTGAGCAAAGAGCTGTTGTTACTGGTAGATTCCGCTGCCGCAACACTAGTATACAGTTTTCCGTTGCCTATGAATTCCAGAGGAACGTGTGTCCTTTCGGAGTACACGAACAAACTGATCGTATCCACGCGGAGGTGGCCTTTTTCTGCCTCTCAAAGTCTCATTGATCAAGTCCACAATGTTGACATCTCGCGTACGCGCGCCATCTACCAAGACAGCACCAAATTTATCCCACGTCACACTACCGGACCGACGGAGGATATTAACAAGATTTTTCGCCTTGTCACGAAAACTCATCGGGACGCTATTTATAATATGCTGATTTGAACTAATCTCATGGTCGACTGCAGTATCTGCTACTGTTTTATCGACTGTCGGTAATGATTCGTTAACAGCTTGACCGTCCTCAGTTGTTTTGTAATGTAAGAAACGTTGCAACACCTGTTGATATAGGAAGTATTTTCCCCGATCATCTAATTCCTTGGAGTTTAAGATTTTGCTCATTTCGTCGTCGAGACGTGATACTTCTGAGCCCGGTGTCTGAACTGTGTTTAATAATCCATTACTACTACCACCACCATCACAGTTATCACTGACATTTGTCTTTGAATGTTTCACTACTGCTGTCGGTAAACATTGCTGCTGCTGATTTATCCTCTCGATACATTCTTGAGGCACTAAAATCATTTTCTTAGCATGTTCCATGCTGATCTCACCCACATAATTTTGATTCTCCGGTGTATTAAATAGGTGGGGAAACGTACCCTTTTCAATACCATTCAGACCGTAAGCCTTAGGCAAAGCACTTAAGCTCATGTGTAAGTAATGTAGACTGTCAAGAAATCTAACATGTAAGAGCTCTAATAAAATTATTTTTGAACCGTTGAGAATTACCGACGGTTTTTCACGTAAATCTTTTCGTTCGGCTAAGTGTTTTAAGACAAATTGACCGTCAAAGCCTTGAGCATTATGAGCTATGCAAATAACTTTTTGAATATTTTGTCTGCGCTCCAAGGCTAAGTCAACTAATTGCTTTACCGGATCGATCGTGAACACGTATTCGCGTACTCCGCAAAAAGTACAAGATTCCGAAATGTTTTCATTATCTAAACATAGACTGCATACTTGCTGTACCACACACAGATTCACCACATGTATATGTGTTTTATCATCACCCACTACTGTCTCCGACTGCTGTGTTTCGAAGTCGTAGAATAAGTATAATATGTGTTTTTTATTTCTCTGTTGATCGATAACAGGTTGCATAAAACAGAGGTGACCGACTGTTTGCTTCATCTTACAAACTTTACAAAATATTATATCGCAATCGTGTGGACTCGTATCGTTGATAATTCTAATGCTTCTACAACATTTCTCACAAATTTTAATACTTTCGCATACCGTGTGGTCCTTATCAAACGATCCCCGTTTTAAGTGGTTCAATAGACACGTCTGACCGAGAAACTCTCTACCACAGTATGAACAATTACACCTGTCTTGATCACGCTCGCAAGGTGGGCTCTGTAGACAATATCGACATTTATACTGACACCTATGACTCTTATTATTTGTCAGTTTTTTATTACACGGTATACAATAACCACGACTACCGGCTGCAGCTACTAAATTTAAAATAGGCTGATAGTGCCGATCACTTTCATAATACATGATACGAAGAGTGTATCTGACAATGTTACCAACATTATAAACAAATTCTGCACCATCGTATATTGGTTTATCTCCACGTGCGAAACCTTGAAACGAGTATACTACTATAGCAACATCAAAACACGCATAATACTCTTGAAAAAGCTGTATCTCTGATATTCCACACCCCGTTTCGGGTACAGTTACCTTAGCAGATCTAACAAGTATCATGGCCTCTTCCGTTTGATATTTACCGCTACAGTTACGGATTTTATCCCACTTTTTTTGTAGAAATCCTGTGCGAGCGTGACCACGAATGGCGTACATGTGCGCGCAAACAAGCGCACGAGGTAAGCAGAGATTATCTGTATTTCGAATGTTTAAAATAGATCGTTTAAAGACAGTCTTAGATGTGAGTGCCACCCGACCGCGTCCTTCAGGTACCGTCACAGTATGCACATTAATTCTCAATGTGCTGTCTATTTCAAAACCGTCGTTGCTTTGTGCATCGTTTGATAATAAGTCTAGTATATCTGATGCCCGTAATTCATGCAGTCGTCTAAACGAAATCCACATTGGGCCCTGTCTAAACTGATCCGAGTAGATAGAAAATCCAATAAAATCAGTAGGCGCGGCATTATCGCACACATACCTGTAGAGAGCTTGTATAGCATTATTCAGCAACTCGTCAATGTCTGCATTGGACTGTGGTCGCGTCAGAGTGATCAGTGAGTCGCGGTCGACCATTTGAAAACGTCGATAATATCTTCGCGACTGCCGATGAACCACGACTAAAAAATATACTTATTTATGTGTATTTATACATAATAGTATACTATTGTATAGAATACACTTACAATCAATGTCGTCATCGTTGGCATCGTCACTTGCGCTACTGTAATCTGTTGTTAAGTCTGTAGACGGGTTAGAGACTAAGCAGACGCTGTCATCTCCGTCGGCGGGCTCTTCACCTCCTCCAAATCCCTCATCATTCTCAGACTCGGCACAGCAGTTTTCTGATGTACTGGGTACAGGTTCTACGGATTTGGTCGGTAATATTTTTACCATATCGACCTCTGCACCAGAAGTAAGTTGAATCAGTTCAGTCGGCAAACTTGGGTCTTGCTCTTTTGTGGTTGGTATATTGTTTGACCTCGTAACGTTAATCACAGGCTCTTTTGGTATGTTTAATGATGATTCATCAGCAGTAAACGCCTCTACTATTGATGTCACGTGTTCAACATCCATCCCTTCTTGTTGTCTTTCTCCCTCTTGCACTACATCCACCAATTCCATGTTTGCAAGTATTTCATCCCCTTCGGTATCGGTCATCATTCTGTCGATATCTGAAAATTTTAATTATTATAGGAGATATATGGAAACATTATTTATACTTATATAAGTGTACTAAATCTTACCGAGAATCAGCTGATACTGCTGCATAATGTGCTTTACTCGCTCATCATTCTGCATTCTACTACATACAATGCATTGTCCAAGAACACGGAGAATATCAACTTCGTTTTCTAAAATACCACGATTGAATAAATATACTATAGTACGTAAGCTGCACAGACTTAAAATGTATTTAAGTTTCTGCAATAAATAATACTGTGGTAGAGTCATATCTTAAACGCTTACGTCAATCCTCGCTACAAAATATACGCGCCACTGGTTCACGTACAAGAACTATACTTAAAACGGTGAGCACAATCCTCAGCAGTTGTATTTTACCCATTATGGATCACTTGTCAGTATGGTCGTCGCTGCGAAACGTTTGATGCTGTAGCCGCGACTTACAGGCCTTTTATAGTGCCATCAGTCTAAAATACTTGACGAGTAGCTACTAGGTGGGGTGGTTTTCACAGAAACACATTCAGTAAAATGCGAGATACTCGTGATTATATTGCGAAGATGTAAGTGATGCTTCTGCTCAGATTATAAGATTATATGTGCTGAATAGCTAAAGTGGCTTTCAAATACAAATATATGAAATCTAATATTTTTATCTTCAAATTACGCTGATAATATATATTTATTATGTATATAGTTAGTGAGATTTTTCTCCTCAGGATCAGCTTTTCAAAGATGTGTGTGTGTG